>JADDOH010020723.1:0-14537 GCA_016648135.1 Agrypnia vestita | reverse complement strand
TTTCCAGGTTCCAGCATTTAATTTTTCAGTTTTATTATTTGATATCTGTGTATTTCTCTTTATTTCATTTATTTATTTCGTATTAAATATTACGGGACTCGTTTCCTTAAATAAATTAAAAATATGTTAAATAATATATATATATATATATATATATATCTATATCTATATATATCTATCTATATATATATCTATATCTATATCTAATGTTATATATGGCGTTTGTTTATGTTTCATGTGCTGAAGGAACTACTCGAATACTTACGATATTTTATTGTGACAACGCTAGAACTAATTCGCATTTTAACTCTCCTGTACCCAGACTGCATAGGCTAGGTAACACCTGTGCGCATATCTCTGATATTTTTAATTCCAATCTAGCACAATATAAAGATACGGCAGGTTGTAGAGCTTTTAGAAGGACTTCTAAACTTTAAAAAACTGTCTATACTTTTATATATTGTCAATTCTGTAATTATTTTGCTGTTTGGATTTCTTGTATATATCTATTATTATGTAAAAGGTAATTATGTGTCGTATATTGAAATAAATAAATAATATACATAGATTTCACAGCTGTAGGTCGACCACAATCAAAAGACCATTTCCTAGCTTTTTCTGGTAAGAAGAAAGCGGGGGAAAGTTGCCTGGCAAGTCCGTATTACAATCCTCAATATGATATTCCAAATAAATATTAGGTCCTTACATATGAAATTGGCGTTTTGCCGTACTGGCAAATTTGATCTCAAAAATCTTCTCTTTGGTTAGGAATTCCAAATCCAAATTTATACAGCTATTTAGTCATGTATTTTTGTTTTGAAAATTATAATTCATTTGTTTTTTCCTCAATTGTTTTTTTCTTTGCGTCACTCAGTTTACAAAATGAAAAACTTGAAATATCGCGTTATTTACGAGTACGAGTTCCACCGTGGCACCAGTGCTGCAGAAACGGCTCGAAGGATTAATGATGTGTATGGCGACGGTGCCGCAAAAGAAAACACAGTGCGTTTTTGGTTCCAACGTTTTCGTTCTGGAAATTTCGACCTGCAGAACAAGCCCCGTGGACGGCCGGAGACCAAAGTTGATAATGAAGAATTGAAGGCTATTGTGGAAGCGGATCCATCGCAAACCACATCCGAGTTAGCTGCAGGCTGCGGTGTTAGTGATAAAACTGTTTTAATCCACTTGAAGCAAATTGGTAAGGTGAAAAAGCTTGAAAGGTGGGTACCTCACGAATTGAGTGAAGCAAATCAACAAACGCGCGTTGACTGCTGCGTTGCATTACTCAACCGGCACAATAATGAAGGGATTTTAGATCGAATCATTACCTGTGATGAAAAGTGGATCGTGTACGATAATCGGAAGCGCTCATCGCAATGGCTGAACCCTGCCGAGCCAGCCAAACCATGCCCCAAGCGAAAATTGACTCCAAAAAAGTTACTTGTGAGCGTTTGGTGGACTAGTGCTGGTGTCGTTCACTACAGCTTTCTTAAATCTGGCCAGACGATTACGGCAGATGTCTATTGTCAGCAACTGCAAACCATGATGGAAAAGCAAGCTGCTAAACCACCGAGGCTGGTTAATCGCTCTAGGCCACTGCTGCTTCATGATAACGCTAGACCACACACTGCACAACAGACGGCTACCAAATTAGAGGAGCTTCAATTGGAATGTCTAAGACATCCACCGTACTCTCCGGACCTTGCCCCAACAGATTACCATTTTTTTCGAAATTTGGATAACTTCTTGCAAAGGAAAAAATTCAACTCCGATGGGGCAGTCCAAACCGCCTTCAAAGATTTTATTGATTCCCGTCCGAATGGTTTTTTTAGTAAAGGGATCGATGAACTACCTATGAGATGGCAAAAGTGTATAGATAGCAATGGTACATACTTTGATTAAATAAATATATTATAATAAAAAAAAATCGGCTTTATGTTCCTCCCATACTTAACGCCAATTTCATATGTAAGGACCTAATATATATTTTGTTTAAAAAAGGTTACTTACTTACTAGAAAAACCCATTTTGTGTTCATTTTTTGCATCGTAATAACACACATTTTTTCGCACATTCTTTTGAATGCGGTCTAGCTATAGTAATGATGCCTCTATATTTTTATAGTTGAATTAAAATTACTTCTTGTTCTAAAATTTTACTTCCTTTAAATATTTACTTCAAAAACACGGCCATAAATGTCGGTCACACATTTGAAGGCGTGGAGGAACAGATCGTCGCGTCGTGCGAAAGTTTTGCAGTTTTTTTTTGTCGCCTTAGCTTATCTTTAGCTATTTTTCACTAAAGTAGATTGACGGCGGTTTTATTCTCGGGTCGCATCTCTTTAGACAAATGTTCAGGTATTCCTAGCTGCGCACCGCAGAGAAAATTAGACTACCCGAGTCTCTTGTTTTTAGTGTCTCTACGAAGTGGATACTTAGCGCCGGTAGTTTGATCAGCAGAAATAGTAATAGGCATCAAAAAAAAATTCAAATTCAAATTAAAAAAAACTTATATTTTTAATATAAATATTTGATGTGTAACATCTTTCCTCTCGCTTTTCGTGAAAAAGGACGGAAATGCGTTACAGGAAATAAGACACGGCAATTTCATTTAACCAATGAGCGCGCGCGATGGGACTAAAAATCCTCGTTTATAAACAAATCAATGTCCTTCAAGTGCCATCACAGCGAAGACGCACACTTCCAACAGCCAACGCTTCTGATTTTGTATATATGTCACGCGACTGGTATCAACCGTGTGGATGTTGTAACTTTGATATATTTTGGCTTATATCTTCGAAACTATACAATAAATACATATTTTTTTTACATCAGTGTAAACCTTAATGATTTACATTCTCAAATTTTATGTAATTTATTACATTATTTTTTAATTTTTCTTCAAAGTTTTCATGCAATATGTACAGCGGCACACTACCACCATCTATGAAAATGTGATCAGACTCATTCCTGGGTGTTTTATGATTTGTAATTGGACTTCTTGACCTGTTGAAGCGTAAAAAAGCCTTCTATCACGACTTCCGTGAATGTGTCGTATATCTCTGGTATTTTAAATCTGGTTTAGCACATCAAAGAGATGCACTACTGAAAGCTTCATACCCTGGCTTCCTGAACCCATTATGTATTAACAAACAAATTATTGTATCTATTTGTTTAATCTTATGTTCATACCTTCATTTTCTAAATTATGTTTAATCTTACATACTTCACACCACTTTTTCAAAAATTAATTTTATCGAAATTATATTTAATCTTATATAATTAACATCCACTTTTTATAAATTATGTTATTCTTATATACTTAACACCTTCTTTTACTCCCGTTATATTAACTATTGGCGACTGCTTGTCTTCTTGTCTGACAAAAAACTTTGGATCCATTTTAAACCCCTTTCCCGTAATCCAATCGAGCTGAAACTTTGCAAGCATATCGAGAAGATCTATCAAATTTTCGTTAAAAAAATTTATTAAATTTTTGGATTTTCAAATTTTGAATGGTTTTTTTCATACAACTTGTTAACTTGTATGAAAATATTTCAACGCGTCTGGTAGAGGCGAAACCTGATTAAAGTATTATTTTGGATTTTAGGAAATTTTTTACTACTCCTTTTCGCAGCGTCGCCCGACCGAAGCCCAACGCGTAGGTTAAGCGAAAAAAAAAAGTTTGAACTGGTAAATGAGAAAGGGAGTATAATAAAAACTTGGTTTTTATGGATTACTTTTTTTATAAATAATGTTTTATTATATATTTATTTATTTATTTATTTAATGTTTATGGAAGACCAACAGCACAAAAAAAAAGCATAGAAAACATTGATACAATATAGATGGCCAATTACAGGTCTCCACATTTAGAAATATATTAATTAGATAGAAAGAAAGAATAAAAAAATTTAAGCAAACAGAAATATGTCAGTAATGATAAACATTTATGATATACTAAGGCATATTAATTATATAGAAAGAAAGAATAAAAAAAATTTAAACAAACAGAAATATGTCAGTAATGATAAATATTTATGATATACTAAGACATATTAATTATATAGAAAGAAAGAATAAAAAATTTAAACAAACAGAAATATGTCAGTAATGATAAACATTTATGATATACTAAGGCATATTAATTATATAGAAAGAAAGAATAAAAAAATTTAAACAAACTGAAATATGTCAGTAATGATAAATATTTATGATATAATAAAAAAATTCAGCACTCAAAATTTTTCTTAATCTTGTGTGGCTGCACTCGAACAGATCAATATCCAATAATCTCATCAGTTTATTGAATGCATCGCATACCCTCAAGAAATATGAATTCCGACGATAGTTGGATGAGGTAAAATCAATGTGAAAGACTGGGTTGTGTCTACGAGATCTACAGGGAACATGGAATTTTAGTCTATTTAATAGTTCAGGACTACTTCACATCTATATACTTCACATCACATCAGGATATACTTCACATCTCCTTTTTCTAAATTATGTTTAAACTGTTTATACTATATTATCAATCCCTACAGTAATTTTTTGCTTTACAATAAAACTCCTCTTTTGATTTCTTAACAAATGTAGTAGGTACTTTTTGTACCGTCTCTGTGCCACTTGTATAATTTATCTCAATTAACGAATATGAATTACTTGCTCCCTTTTCCTTCTGCCGTTTCTCGGCCATCTTGTGTAGCTTTGGCGCGAAGCCAGCGCGGGAGCCTCCACATCCGGGAACATGGCGGCGAAGGTTTCGAATTTAGAACTTCAGTCTTTTTAGCTCCCTTTAAGGGCAGAAGATTCCGTGCCTTATCGACAACATTATCTTTTCAATGATCCGTACATGGCTTCATCACTACATACGCGGAATTATATAATTACTCCCTTTATATTATTTATCTAATATATCGAAAATCTTTGAATAAGCAGTCAAAAACATAGTAAATTCAATCACAAAAGCCAACTCTTACATATGAGAATCAATTCGGATTCGCCAGAGAGAGATTCACAAGACGGAACCGCAAACCATCCACCATTACACAAAGGAAATTGGACAAATCAAGTAATTGCACAGGTATCTTCATCGATTCGAAACGAACGCAAGTACTCGACAGTATCTCCCACGAACAACTCGTACCAGAACCAAAAGAAAACTTATTTTATAACGTTTTACTAGTGTTACTACTCATAGCTTTTATTTTTTATTTACTTATATCATTATTATGTATTTTTACTCCCTTTATATTAACTCGTGGCGTCTGCTTGCTTGCTTGCCGGCTTGCCGGGTGAAAAAACTTTGGATCGATTTTTAACCCTTTTCCCGTCGTCCAATCGAGCTGAAACTTGGCAAGTAGACTCGTGGCGACGATCAAGAAGATCTGTCAAATTTTCGTTAATTTTTTTTAATAATTATAGTTTAATTTCAGATTTTTTGAATTTTTATTGTTTTTTTCAAACTGGAAAAGTTAGATTATTAGCTTAGCGGCCCGATAACGTCGCGGAATATTTTCTAAATTTGAATCACTCCGTCGGTATACATAATAGGTACTTCACTGCGAATGTCGAAAATCTAAATTGACTGACAAATGTTTTTAGAATTTAATCTTCAAAGCATGAAGTGTCTTATCAAAGCTCAAAACATCTGACATTTTAGAAATATATTAAACTACTCTAAGTTTAGTGTTATGTTATATGTTTTTATTCGTCTTTAATTGTTGTTATATTTTACAAAGAAAGGGAGTATATTTAAAACTTTTTAATTTTTTTTGGAATATTTTTGTGTATGTCCAAATTTTTCAGAACAGAACTGGATTTTTTTTTACAGAGATATCTTTAATCAATCAATTTTTTTTTTTTTTTAATCATATCATTTTATCTTATCAATGTATATATAGATATCTCACAGAGACGAAGCTGTATTTTTATGGGAAAGTAGGTATAGAAGTCTTTTGAGGGTACATAGGGCTTACGACTTATATTAAAATTATGCGCCAAAATCTATATGGTTGTCTCATTAGCGACGTCTGTGGTCTTTCAAGGGGAATGAAAAAGCTTTGGTGCTAGCCGCGCGGAGGATCTTTAGAACTCACATGTAAAACGTGGCGCATAATTTAAATACACACAACTTCCAAAAATTAGTAGACATGGTATTCTATCATGGGTAGAAATGGCGAACGGTGCATATGTGTAAAGTGATCACCTAAGCCAGACGTACGATAGGTCGTAAGCTCTATGTACACCCAAAAGACTTCTATACCTACTTTCCCATAAAAAAACAGTTTCGTCTCTGTGAGACATCTATATATACATTGATTGATTATATAATTTTGTGGGTTGCTCCTTGTAATACTTCAAATATGTAATCATTATCATCATCACTCTTGGCTCTACAACACCTGGTGGGTCTTGGCCTCCTCAAGAGTCATTCTTCACTCATCTCGGTCTAGTGCCAGCTGTCTCCAGTTCTAATGTCGTTCTATTCTAGTTTTGGCCTTGCTAAGCGCCTTGTCCTGTCTTGAATTCAGCAGGGACTCTGTTTCATATTATTCAGTCACTATCTCAATTTTGTGATGTTTATTTCCCCAAATAATTTAGATTTTTTTCTTCAATTCCCTTAAATAGTTTCTTCTCCTTCATCATCAGCCTTCATTTCTCCACTGCTGTATATAGGCCTCTTTCAAACCCTTCCATCCTTTCTCCTTGTTTACTTGTTGTAGCCATTTCTTTCCCCAGACAGCGGCTATATCGTCCATCTCTTTTGAGGTCTTCCGATGCATCTTTTACTCTCCCAAGGTCTCCATTTCAGAACTGAAATAGTAGAAGGACCAAAAAAAGGATTGGAATCGAAATAAACAACATTTAAAAAAACTGATAATGTGAAGATGTTCTAACATTTTTTTTTTCTTTTTTTTACTGTTGCAATTTTATTTTTACCTCTTGCGAAACTGTATTTACAGTTTAAATGCAAGGATTTCATTACAGTATATGTACGTTTCCTTAATTAATTGTCCTTAATTTATAATATAATCTAAAACTACATATTAAAACTTTTATGCTTTTTAAGTATTCACTTCACAATTCACTGTAGTATTTCTTTAGTGTTTTCTCTATATTTTTTTGTCCCGTTACATTTTTTATTATATCCGTTAGTTTGTTGAATAAATTTGACATTACGCACTGTTTGGTCCTGTCTCTGTAACAATTGTTTGTTTGTTTTTATTTCTAGTTTCTTATTCGTTATTCGTCTTGTCGTATATTCATGTTGTACATTGTATAAAGTGATGACAGCTCGAACAGGTATAGCCTCTTTTCTGTGATATTTTCATAATTGTGGAGTATAAAAGCAAAGCCAGCAATATCCATAAATAAAAAAAATGTTTTCAGTTCAGTCACCGAGGATAACTCATTTAAAATGTAGTCAATTCTAGATTTTATGTATCTGTACCTTCCAAAAACATGTTTCCTATTATGAGCTATTTTTGTATAAAATCTCTAATCAACACATTACAAATTAGTAAACCTCTATGACTCCGTCACTTTTTTTTGATGTGTAAGATCTTTCCGCTCGCTTTCCTACAATCTGCGATTTCGTGAAAACGGACGGAAATGCGTAACAGGAAATAAGACAGGAAAAGGAAAAGCTCGCGCGCTATTTCATTTGACCAATGAGACGCACACTTCCAACATTCAACGCTACTGATTTTGTATATATGTTGCGCGTCTGGTGTCAAGGGTGTGGGGTGTTGTGCTTTCATACATTTTGGCTTTTATCCAATAAATACTTAATTTTTTTTTACATCAATGTAAACAATTACTATCCTTAATTTCATGTAATTTATGTGATGACTTTTAAATATTTATTCAAAGTTTTCATACAATATACAATATGTATAGCGGCACACTACCGCCATCTACGAAAATAAATAAAAACATACAAACACATTTCTAAATAAAAATGCGTATGTAGATAGATATACGGTATATATATACCTAGTCCGGCAACATTCAATATTAAATAAATGCACATACATTTTATTTACTAATTAATAAATATATAGGTCTTTTTAAAATTTTGATGTTAATTTCTGTTGCTGCTCAATTGATATTTTAAATTGTGAGATGTCAAATGTTACACATCATATGCGACCACTGTAAGGCTCGCTCGTTTTTTATTTATTAGATATTATATTATATACCCGCAAGTAATTTTTCGCTGTGTCTGAAATGAAAAGTATTTTTCTGCAGCTCTGGTAGTGATGCCGAGGGTCGGCCGGGAGCAGCTCCACGGAAGTACTCACGTAATTATAGCCGTCGGCACGAATGCGGGGCACGCGAGCTGGCGGGGCATTACGGGCATTGTGTTGGCAGTGGTGACGAAACGCCTCCTCGACAATTGAAATCCTTCCCTTTGTCGAGCGTAACAATTGACACTTTTGACAAACGCTCCTTACAGCGCGACGAGGTCCAACACTACTAGGTCCAATACTGGATTTTATCCCACGGGACATCATTAATCGAGATATTGTAGCCCAACTGGAGCTGATAACAACGATGTCACGCTACGGCGGTCCGCTAACCGCAAACCTTATGCACGCAATCCAGGGTCACTCATCCGCGAGCGCGTTAGCTTTATAGAGAATTCTACGACATTCAATTACACGTCAGAATAGCCTAGAAAGTTTTACAGGCTTCTCGTTATCCTTAAAACAAATCTGAATGAGGAATTGAGCTATAAAGGGCGACTCGCGACGCAGGCTCGGGCAATTCGGTTCGCGACGATAGCGAGGCGACATCTCCGTAGCGTAAAACAGTGCGATCAGTGATTCGTGATTTTACAACACGCGATATTAGTAAGCGAGAAAATACAGTGTGACTAATAGTGATGATGGCGGAATAAGGAAAGAATACTGGGGCGAGAAGTTTCTACGTTCGAAAATAAAACGGAGTTTGCCAAAAGTGATCTAAGCGATAGAGACAGCGTTAATTAGTGCGAAAAAATAAGTGTGTGCAATATTCGGAAGACATTTAGCGACTGTAAAATTACAAACGGCACTTTAATTAAGCTCAAATTCAGTGACTTTCTTTGGTAATAAATTAAATAACATTTATTTTATTTGCCTCATACTATGATAAGTTGAAGAAGCTGAATAGGGCAAGAGCAGGCGTCAACATAAGACTTCAGAAGAAAAAGTAAAACCCCTCTCAAAATTGTCTTATGTACATCATTTTAAAATTTTTCGATAGTCTGCCAAAAGAAATACAGTGAATATAAGAAGCTTTAAACAGGGGTGCAAAAATTTTATTATAAAACTTTTAAATGTTTAGATGGAATACAATATGTTTAAATGAAATCATGTAGGTATTAAGCCCACACAACATTATGTGTGGAACTAAATAATTAAGATAAATGAATATAGATAAAAAACAATATATATATGTTTAACTTGCACGCCTTGTTTCGTATGTGAGTTGTATTTTTACTACCGCCACCTGCAGTCCAAAGCTTTGTCATTCCCATAATCCAATACAGATGTCACTATTGATAACGAGATATCTATATTTTGATATGAATTTTAAAGCAACATTCTTAACATGTGTTTGGTGAGCGTTACATTGTGTAAAGTTATCGTTTAAGCCATCCGAACGATAGGACGTAAGCCCTGTAAAAAAGTTTCTTCTCTATGGGACAACTTTAATATATCTTGATGTTGGTATGATCTGAGAACACATCAATGGATTTCATCCCCAGAGTGATGATTATTTTCACACATCTCTCAAAGTAAATACCTTTATTTGTGGTCTCCGATGCCTTCTTATGCCTACCAAAGTACCTATCGCAAACGTAACCTCACAATAAGCATGATGACAGATTTTGAAATAACATCCTATAGGTAAACGCCTACTATTACTGAAAATACAATTATTTCAGTAATAAACTAAGTTTTTACGCAAATAATTGCATTTTCATCTACATATTTTTAATTTCGCGCAAAAACGCCCGCAGCTGTCATTTCGTCTACGTGACGTCAAGCCTCAGTAAACATTGCATTGTGTCTATGGCAACGGTTCAAAGACACGGTGATGTGTACTGAGGCGTGACGCCATTCGCTCTGACCGGTGTTTTAGTTTTAAAATGGTGGATTGCACAATTTTATTATTTTATTTTATTGAAAATCTTATAAATCTCAATGTGTTCATTAAAATTGGATCATTCTTTAAAATCCTTTCAAAATATTTTCTTCTCTAAAATCACTTATTCTTTAGGTCTATGTGAGATATGTTAGAATATAAGTTAATATGTTAATTACTAACTATTTACACTCTCATATATAACATTTTCTTACATCTGTTAATATTTCTAAATAAACAAATAAATAAATTCTTATACTGTCGTCATGCCTATTCTCGTGTTTCGACTAAAATTACATGAAATTAGTATTAATGCTATTTTCAAAGCTTATAGAAAAAAATATTATTTCATATGCACTTATCAATTTCTTCTCCTACAGAGTCCTGATGAAAAATTACGAAAAAATTGTTTTTGTCGCGTTGGACTCGTATTTATATTTTGATGTTTGACGGATAAACGTCATGTACTTCTTTCTCACTCTTTTTCGAGTAGAAAAGAAATAAACACCGACGTGTACGTACGTCTCAATCTTAGTACCAACAATTTTAAGTACCAAAATATGAATGGTAGAAATTTTCTACTCATAATTGAGATTCAGTAGTGTGTATATACAATTTATATAAAAAATTTAATTGTAGGTTGTATATGTAGTACAACATTACACATTGTTATATAAAATGACTGACAGAAAAACATCTCGTGTATACGATTTATGCACATAGATAAATATGACTGATATGTTTCACAAATGCAAATTTCTTTAGACACGGATATCGAAAGGTCTTGGTGAATACAGGATCAAGTCTAGGAGGAATTGTAAGTGTTTTAATTTTTTAATATAAAATGATTAACCTTTTTTTTTATATATATATATAAGTATGTTGTAACATATTTGATGACACACTATCTAAATATATCGACGCTGCAAAATACTCTTTACCCAAATGCAAGTCCTCGAAATACAAACCAATAAAACCCTGGATTACTCACGGTCTAATAGTATAAATAAGATACAAAGAAACTCTAATAAAAAAATATAAAAAGCAACCAAATAACGAGCAACTTAATACATATATAAAAGCTTACAAAAAAAAACTTTCATTTCTTATAAAAACTACCAAAGAAAATTATAATTAAAAAAATTAGAGTCTGCAAAAAACAATAGTAAGAGAGTATGGAAAGTAATCAATGAGATAATTGATAAAAAACAATCAAAAAAAGAAAATATAAGTATCCTCTCACACGAAAACACTAAGATAAACTGCTCTGAAAATCCCCGTGAAGCGGCAGATATTTTTAATAATTTCTTTGCCAACGTCGGTAAAAATTTGGCAAAAATAATTACAGATCCACAGATCACTGACACATCAATTCCAAAAACAACATATACAGAGAATAAATTGGAAAAATTCTTACCTACCACGATTGAAGAAATTGAACAAATTATTACATCTTTAAAAAGTGGATCAGCACCAGGCTATGACGGATACACGGGGAATATCTTAAAATTTATCAAAAAACAAATATCTAAACCTCTAATGCATATAATAAACCTAAGTATAGAAACTGGAATTTTTCCGTCAAACTATAAACGAGCCATTATCTCTCCTATATTTAAATCGGGCAATCCGGAGGAAACTACTAACTACAGACCAATATCTCTTATATCAAATTTTGGAAAAATTATAGAAAAAATCGTTAAAAAAAGATTATTTCACTTTCTCAAAATAAACAAAATAATCCATAATAACCAATTTGGTTTCATGGAAAATAAAAATACGCAAGACGCTACATCAAAATTTGCATTTTTTTTCAATGTTTCTGACTTATGTTTTGTAAAACGTTGGACTATCACTATAGTGACTAATATCAATTACTAAAAATCCATTCGTTCCAATACAGGTTAAATAAAATGATTAAAACCCTGAAAAATTCCAAATGAAATGTTTTCCAATTGGAATTCGAAGGTTTTATTTTTTTATTTGACTTGTATTAAAGGAAATAAATTTTCATACTCGATATAAGTTACTGTAATGATAGTCCAACGCTTTACAAAAAATAAGTTAGAAATATTGAAAAAAAAAAAATTGATATTGCTTATCTCCATAATTATTGATATTGTCATGATAGCTTGAACATTTTCGACTCATAATCAAGGCAGGAATATAGTCCTGCGAGGTTATTAACGTTTTACAAATAACCCTGTACAGACAGATGTTTGGACTTGGCCCTCTATAATCCAGCGCCCGCGTAGAGCGTGTTTGTAACCTGAACAGGTGGCGCGGAACAACCCTCTCCGCAAACAGGGAAGTCAATGAGCCCTCGGGGTCGATATCCAGCCGCTCCAGCCTTAACACAATATCCTGGAGCAGCCGCATTCCCGCTCGACAGCCCGCTCACCACCGGCGCTTGAAACCACATCAAAACCCCATCGGATCATGTGCGACGTCCTTCAGCAGTAAAGCCTTGGGGTGATATAACACCGCGATCCCCTCTGGGGCGTGCAGTCACCCCATTTCGGAAATAGCGATATTAAGATGAGAATAACAAAATGCCAAAATATTTTTTGAACAACATTACTGCAAATAGTGATGTACATACATATAACACCAGAAACAGGACATGTTAAATTTTAATCGTACACAACAAACACGGGTTACAAGTAGTGATGGGTCCGCTCTGTACTCACAATGTAGTACTACATTACATTGAACACTTCGCACGTTTTGAAGTGTAGTAACAAACTACAAACACCAAAGTTATTGAAAGTATAAATTTCAAATAGTACACTTCATTTCAAAGTGAACACTACAAAGTACATACACTTCATTCATTTCATTTTTTACGTGAAATATTTTTTTTTAGGTCGCCAAATGTTACTTTGGAGAAAATATTGTCATTTATCTTAAATATTTTCCTCGTTGACCTTTTTTTTTTTTTTAGCTCGCCAAATTTTTATTTGGGAAAAAAATATTAACTCACTAGTGCTATATTACTTCATTACTTCATTTCATTACACTTCACTTCATTAATACTACAATTACTTCATTTCATTACTTCACTTCATTATTACTACAATTACTTCATTTCTTCACTTCATTTCGTAGTACTACAATTACTTCACTTCAAGTAGTTTTTACTACAATTGTAGTGTACACTTTGTAGTCTTCAAACTGGTGAACGTGTGTGTTGTAGTCTTCATTTTGAAATGTAGTTTCTCCCTTCGCTAGTTACAAGGCTGGCAAATACAATTAATTTCGAGGTACCTAAAAGGAAAACGGCTTTTGGGCAAAGACAATTTAATTTCACTGCCCCGCTTGTTTTTAACAAGTTACCTAATGAAACTAAAGAAATAACTCTACACAAACCTTTTCAACATCATATTACTAAGTTTATAAAAGTATCAGGTAGAAGGTATGCTGAAGAAGTGATCCGCCCTTGACCTCTGAATTGGCAAAAACTGATTTATATAATTTAAAGTATACTATAATCTATATATTAATTACTCCAACCAATGTCGTACGTTTCTGCATACGGATAATTTATGTTCCCAGTTTAAAAAAAAACATTTTAGAGTACATTAAAAAGATTAAAAAATATGGGAATACGAACAAACTGATATCAAAAAACATCCAAATCCAAATTATCGAAAATTAAAATATCGGAATTTATAGATTTAAAAAAATATTTTCGTGGAATCCGTGTATTCAAAACAGCCAACGTAATTGCAGTCAACGAATTTTTGTTCTTTTATTTCTTCCACTGCTTATTGCTGGAAAAAACATAGAAATTAGTTAAATCCTGATACTTAATATTACATGCCTCTTTATCTTGTTGGTTAAGTTTAAACCATGCCGTTAATGTTGTATTATTTGAGGCTGTAGAGTCCAACCAAATTCAACTGATGGAAATAACAATGGAAAAACCATCGGATCTAAATGTTTTGATAACATATTAATACGCTGGAGACCTCCTACATTCTTAGGGTGAACAGCAACATCTACGTTTGGCGGTAATCTACCTTCGTAATCTGCTACATACACAATGGCGACTTCATTATTATTAGATGGAGCATTATACCTTCTTTGGTCATCTAACGAAGAACGCATAAAGAGTAGTTGAATATTCCGCATCTGGCCCCCGTGCTCTGCAACTATAGATTCTTCTTCCACAACCGCTTCTTTCAACCTTTTGTATTGGAGAGCATATGGACTTACACGACGGATGACATTATCAATAGTTTCCATTATATTTTGTTGACATTTAAGGTTAGACGGATGGCTCATACGTACCCTGACTGCTTCATCCACATCGTAAACATATAGTTGCGCATATGCCGGCACCTCTCCATCACTCTGCAAACTTCTAGACGTTCTATGATATACTTCACCTGACATTTT
>JADDOH010020721.1:0-15035 GCA_016648135.1 Agrypnia vestita | reverse complement strand
GTAACTTATATCGAATATGAAAAATTCATTCTCCTTAATACAAGTCAAATAAAAAAATAAAAACCTTCGAATTCCAATTGGAAAACATTCCAATTAGAATTTTTTCAGGGTTTTTATCATTTTATTTAACTTGTATTGAAACGAATGAATTTTTCGTAATCGATATGAGTTACTGTAATGATAGTCCAACGTTTTACAAAAAATAAGTCAGAAATATTGAAAAAAAAAATGCAAACTTTGATGTCGCATATCTCCTAAACTATTGATATTATAGCTTGAACATTTTCGACTCATAATCAAGGCAGGAATATAGCCCTGCGAGGTTATTAATGTTTTACAAATAACCCTGTATGTGCGAGTAGCTTATCAATAATACGGTTTGCGGTTAGATATTTTTAATTTCCTAAACAACCACAGATGTAGGTGATATTATCTAACGCCATTGGTTTAAGACTTTTACAACAACGTTTCACATGCATTAAATATTCCATTTGGTACTTTCTGTAACAAATATATAAAGTAACCCATAAAATCCAAGTTTTTATTATACTCCCTTTCTCATTTACTAGTTGAAACATTTTTTTTCGCTTAACCTACGCGTTGGGCTTCGGTCGGGCGACGCTACGAAAGGGAGGAATAAAAAATTTCCAAAAATCCAAAATTATACTATAATCAGGTTTCGCGTCTACCAAACGCGTCGAAATATTTTCATACAACTTAATAAGTTTTATGAAAAAACCATTCAAAATTTGAAAAATCCAAATTTTTTTATTTTTTTTTTAACGAAAATTTGATAGATCTTCTTGATCGTCGCCACGAGTCTGCTTGCAAAGTTTCAGCTCGATTGGATCACGGGAAAGGGGTTTAAAATAGATCCAAAGTTTTTTCGTCAGACAAGAAGACGCCACGAGTTAATATAAAGGGAGTAAAAAAGAACCATGTCATCCAACAATTTTCACTTTTGAAGACGAATAAAATTGGGCATCCTTCGAAAAGCAAACAAATTAATGTTCTTATTGGATATTTCTCTTAAGGGAGAAGATATACAACAATGTTCTTGATTTCTAAGGCATTAGAAATATATAAATATATTGTCACGTGTCGTGGCTGCAGGAGGAATGAATGAAAATACTGTAAATTAATTAGCGATTTATTAATTAATGATTAATGAATTATTCAATGTACAAAGTCACTAACACAAATTAAACTTAACGCTATTCTTTACGAGTAAATCACACTATATCGCAATACATTACTCGTTTTTGAACACTCTATTATCGCTGGGTAACACGTATTTAACGTTCACTAGAACTAGACACTAGAATATTCCATCCAATCTCGCATGTATCTATCGCTCTGGTTTATTTCGCATCGATTACCTCACGACTGGCCACACTGGCCGTCGCCTAGCGAAAGAACAGTCAAACATGACAACAACTCGCGCCGCGGCGCAGTTCCGTATTTATACCAAAATGCTGATATTTTCGTAATTTCTAGTTTATTCTGGTATTTAGGAGAAGATCCTCCTCGCTTCTCGGGTATTCCAGGCGTTTCCTGAATGTTGTAGATCACCCCAGATTATTAGGGGCCATTGTCGATCCTTGGATAGTGTTGTGACATATTACAAGGAATTCGGACAGTGCGCAATTTTTTTTTCTTGTCATTCCGTGGCAATATTTATAAGACGATTCGGGAAAAAATATGACTTTCATAACATGTCCCACTCAAAATAAAGGTAATGAACCACTCAAAAAGTTGCACAATGATCACGATATGTGGTTCAGCGATAAAGTACACGACCGCTTATGTGGTTTTTAAGAGTCTTCACGTATACAACTCATGAAAAGAAATTGGTCCACGAGGACCACATGATGACAAGATGATGTTACAGACTCAGCAGAAGGTACTAATGAACAGCTGGGATTGGTGTTTTCTTTCAACGATTGTAGCGTTTACTTTGTGGTTGGACTAACTAACTTAACATCACGCCATTTCCCCGTGGGGGTAGGCAGAGAGGATAGAGCGCCATACTCTTCTGTCCTGACATACAACTTTCGCTTCATTACATTCACACATCTTCGCATGCAAGCTCGACGGTCGTTGGGGCTTCTAACAGGGCCATCTTCCAGTATCTGGTTAATCTGGTCATGCCACGTCTTCCGTGGTCGCCCTCTCTTTCTGGCGCCGTCAACACTTGCATTATATATCTTTTTACCATTATTTCCTCATTCATTCGCTCAACATGCCCAAACCACCCGAGCGACCCTATTTTTATTCTATGTATTATGCTACGATCAGCTTTACATTCATTCCTAAAATCTTCATTCTTTACTCTGTCATACATGGATTTGTCACATATATGTCTAAGGGATCTCATCTTAACTGCACTCAATCTACTTTCGTTCTTCTTCTGCCAGCTCCAGGCTTCACTTCCATACATTAGTGTCGGTACCAGAACTCCATTATGTACCGCTGGTTTTGCCTCGGTAGACGTATTTCTATTAGAAATTATTGCATTCAAAGCACTGTTCACCTTATTCCCGGCAGTCACTCTCCTCTCTATATCTTTCTCAACACTCCCTCTTCTATCGAACATACTTCCCAAGTACACAAACTCATAAGGTCGGACATAATTAATAATTTTAAAACTTTGTGTAAACCGCATTGATTGTTTTTACTGTCGACTGACGACGAATCTTTGAATACTTAACTTGTGCGACATTTATTGGGCTTCTCTTCCGATGAAGATACAGTGGATACAGGTCGAGGTTAAGATACAGTGGATACAAGCCGAGGTTAAAAGTACATTTGGTTTATTAAAAGTTTTTTTTTTATTAAAATATTCTTTACATTTTTGACGAAATGTCGACAGTTACGGAAATATCAAAGTTTCCATCTTATTTTCTTTTTATCTAAATAAAAAATTATAATCCCTCTGTGGATGAATCCAGTAATTGTGTTCCTAGAACATACATATAAAAATACTGTTAAAATATACTCTGGTCTACAAACGGAGTTAAATAATTGAAAAAACTGATTTTCAGGCGTATTCTAGTATATACATTACAAAGAATGTTGCTTAATACTTCACTTCAAAAATATAGAGGTATTATTACCAGCTGCGAAATGTATGTATATTTTTCTGTCTCTAGCATAGTCCCATCAAACGTATGGAATTAGATTTGGAACACATGCAAGGTTATTTGGAAAACATTAATAACCTCTCAGGACTATGTTCCTGCCTTATTTGTGAGTCGAAAATGTTCAAGCAGCCATGACCTAATATCAATAGTTATGGAGATAAGCGACATCTACATAATTTGGCTTTTTTTCAATATTTCTGACTTATTTTTTGTAAAACATTGGACTATCATTACAGTAACTTATACCGAATATGAAAAATTCATTCCCTTTAATACAAGTCAAATAAAATAATAAAAAAATTCCATTGAATGTTTTCCAATTGAAATTTCTGCAAGGTTTTTATCTTTTTATTTAACTTGTATTGAAATGAATGAAGTTTTCATAACCGATATAAATTACTGTAATGATAGTTGAATTTTGTGTAAAAAATAAATCAGAAATATTGAAAAAAATGCAATCTTTGATATTGCATAACTCCATAACTATCAAGACTATATTCCTGCCTTATTTATCATCGAATAAGTCGAATAAGTATAAGTCGAAAATGTTCAAACAGCCATGATATCAATGGTTATGGAGTTATGTAATATTTTCCTGCTAATTATGGTTTTTATTATTTTATTTGACTTGTATTACAGGGAATATATTTTACACATTCGATATAAGTTACTCGAACGATAGTCCAACGTTTTACAAAAAATAAGTTAGATATATTTTTTTTTAAATGCATACTTAGATGTCGCATATCTCCATAACTATTGAAATTTGGTTATGGTTGCTTGAACATCGACTCATAATTAAAGCAGGAATATAGTCCTGCGAGGTTATTAATGTTTTCTAAATATCCCTGTAACATTCAACAACATTCAAAAATTACTATGAACATTGTTTTTCGGTCACTTCTACTGTTATTTGAACTGTATAGAAGATTTTATAATTATGTAAAATGTGTGTTTTGTCGTTTATTGAATATTTTTTTACCGCATCATAATAGAATTTATTGTAAAAACAAAAGTTTGATTTCTTTTCGGTCTACTTGATTGTACCTTAAAATTTCAACTTGATCAATAGACTCGAAAATATTTACTACTAATATTCCGCACATTTTTTTAATTTTTCATAGTACGCCGATTGCTTTCTGCTGGTAGTTTGTTTATTATACTAGGCCATGCGGGCGGTTGAGGGCTAAAGACCGTTGGCGACCAATCGAACCCGGTATGAGAAGACAGCACCTAATCTACTGGACTACGAAGACCTCCAACCATCAATCAAAGGGAAGTAGTTGTGCCTCACTATATAGCCTAACAAATATCAATATATAATACAAAATAATATGTAGTACAACCTGCAGGCCTCACGCATGCCATTTGGTGTGGATTTTACCGTCTCCGTACACAATTTTTCTTAAAAAGTGAAAGCAATGTTCACAAAAAAAAAATAATGTAATGCTCCTTGGAAACTTTTATAAAAAATATTTATCTCATTCTACATTTTAATCTAATATTTTTTAATGCCAAATACGTTAAAACCCCGATAATTCGAAATTCGCCATAATATGAAACCACAAGTCCAAAAATGTTCATTTCAACCCCAAAAATTCGAAAAATTCCGTTATTTCGTAATTCAGAATAATTTTAGGCCCTTACACCATTATTTAAAACGTTTTAGTTTTCGATTAGATATAATCGAAATTTTTAAAAATATATCGATTTTTTCGCAAGTGAGAATAACGAATATGTCAATATCGGGTACTTTAAGTGATAGAAAGTTGCGATCTTTGTATCAGCATAAGTATTGTGTTAAAAATACAGAGTTTCACAAAATTAATGGCTTTTTATGATGATGTTTTCGATTTTTGGCGAATTTCGTAATCGCTTAGAATATGTAGAAATTAAAAAAAAACATATAAAAAAATTAATTTTACGAATATAAATAATAATAATGCGTTTATTCTAGTGTTGAATATTCTAGTAGTTAGCCATATAATATGGTGGCCGGCCTACATGCTTTCCAGGGTGGTCCGAAATTAATTTGAATTAATTAATTTTGATTTTAAAAATTGATAAATAAACTTTTTAATTTGATAAATAAACTTTTTAAAAATTAAGATGTACCATATGTTTAGACATTTAGACTATAGTTTTATATTCATATTTATCCGATTGTTTATTAAATCGGAATAAAAAATAACAAACAAATTATAGACCTACTGAATCAAGTACCTACACATTTTACTATAATTAAAATCTATTCTATATGAGGCACCTAAAACATTAGTTATACAAGAGCAAGATTATGATTTAATTTAAATGTATTATTTTTACTCACGATTAACACCAAAAAACATTTTAACGGATATATGTCACATAATTTAGTCGTACACTAATTATTTTATATTTCTCATCACAATGTTAATAAAATATATGTACACCGTCTAGATATTAGAAAAAATATTACCGTAACGCCCTTCTCAGATAGATATTTCATTAATACCAATCTATATCAATTAGTACATAGAAAAATTTACATCTTTAAAACTTTTAATATAAACATACATATGTAACAATTTTTTCTCAAAATAAATACAATATTTATTTCATAAAACGTATGCTCGTATATCTAAAAAAGAAATAGTTTTATTATTATTTAAACATCCCTTTTTAAATACTTATGAATTGGTTGTAGAAAGTTTTGCTCTCACCACAACATTTTTTCCCTGTATACCTGTTGCAATAATCTTCGGCGCAATGCACGAATCAGGAAGAAGGAACAGGTGATGCACACAATCTGCATCTAGTCAAACCCCAGTGAGGTAGCAACCAACGAAAGAAAGGGGACAAACTAACCATACTGTAATATATTTACAGAGGTACTGTGGTACTTTCTCATTTGATTCTTACCTTGTGTTTTATTTGCTTACATGTGTTCTCACAGGGATTAATCAACTAAAATCAAAAAGAGGCACTCAGTTAACAAACTCCATCTTGGCATAAAATTCAAAGCAGAAAATTACCGTTTGCTTTTGACCATCAAAAATACGATTTCTTAGTAACTCTAGTTTGTGTTTTTTTTTTATATTTTTTCTTAGAAGCTGTTCAATCAAATTATGTATTATTTTTTAAAAATATATTGCAATTTGTTTCTTCCCTTATGTAGTTAGCTTTCTTAAAAATCGCATTTATCATTCCTTGAAGTTAATTTTTAAATGATTATTTGATAACGTGCCAGCTTTCTGATCTCCAAACTGGTTTCTTCGGAACGAGACTTTAAGCGTGACTCGCCACCTGCCGTGGACAGCTGCAGCCAAGGGCATCTGTCACATACACCGCATATCTGAAGGGTTAAGCAGATAATCTGGGTCCTTCCGTAAGCAATATTTGCTCCTGTACTGATTAATTTAAAAAAAAAATTGAGAAAAAGAAATCCAAATTATTAGTACATGTCGCACCAATATCCATACAATTTTCAGTCTAAGCCAAACGCTTGTATTATGAAAATAGGACTAACTTACTGGTGTCTTGAGGCCCGAACTACCGATCACTGGATCACTAGGCGAGAGTCATAACCACTATACCAACAAGCTACTCAAATCAAATCAACAATTTATTGACACTCATTGTTAAAAGTTGCCGGTAAATTAAACAAGAAAAATATTTGTATGAACTAGATTTATACAATTTTTTAATATGTTTAATAGTAAATAGAATTCTTAATATATATAGGTACCTAGTATTCAAAAGGAGGATATTTTCATTTATATTACAACGTCATGTTAGGTGTTTGATTTTTTTTTCTATAGAAGGGAGCGCTTGTTATCAATTACAAATTAACAATCTTTGTGTTTAAAAAATATTTAGCTGGTTTCCAGATTAAAATAGATTTTTCGGTCCTGGTACAGAGAAAATTATGAAAGAATTTTTTTTCAAATAAGATAGATATAGTCGTCACTAATAAGAAATAAATCTTCAAACAACTTTAATAATTGACATTGACAAGAAGAATAATGTTACTTTCCGATTTATAATTATTTCTAAAAATGTCTTGACGTGGCGATAACACACTTAACTTGTGAACCTAGAGTAGAGCATTGTTTGAAATCAACGTTGATTTCAAAAAAGATTACTTTTGGGACATGAATTTCTTAGAAGTATTTGTGTATTTTAAAAGTAATGATAAATATTATTTTTAAAAATTATAAATAAACACAAATATTAAATTAGAAAATAAATATTGCCCTCTGACATTTGTTACATTACCTACTACCTTGCTTTGAATGTCATGAATACCTTACGGTTTTAAATTAATTGATTGACTTTATAAACTTTATAAATAGATCAACATTTAGTATACTGAGCATGATTTTAATTAATAAATAATGGGAAAATAGAACGTAATACATTAAATTTGCAAAGAAAATCTCTGCTTGTAATTCATGCACCCTTCGCTACTACAAATATTTATCTAAATAATTTTTGCTCATCCTCTAGGCGCTTTAGAAATATTATATTACTATCCCATCTATTGGTATCAAATTTGAATATTTCGATTATTGTAGAGGAAATACTTTTTTTACTTAATATTTGGACATTTTGAATTAAGCAAACAGGCGATTAAATGTGAAAAAACTGAATTCCGCCAGCTTTTTTAAAATAAAATTTATTTTTAAAGAATTTTACTATCAAAATTGACAATTTTCACCGTTTTATATATTACCGATCGAGATATGTTTGCTATAGTATTGCAAACCAATGTGAATAGACCCGAATATTCACCATTTATATTACGTTTGAAAAATCAAATTCATTTATTCATTCCATTAAATAAAGTAACCCATAAAAACCAAGTTTTTATTATACTCCCTTTCTTTGTAAAATATAACAACAATTAAAGACGAATTAAAACAGATAACATAACACTACACTTACAGTAATTTAATATATTTCTAAAATGTCAGATGTTTTGAGCTTTGATAAGACACTTCATGCTTGGAAGATTAAATTCTAAAAACATTTGTCAGCCAATTTAGATTTTCGACATTCGTAGTGAAGTACCTATTATGTATACCGACGGAGTAATTCAAATTTAGAAAATATTCCGCGACGTTATCGGGTCGCCGTTGCTAATCAAACTTTTCTAATGATTCCAATTTGAAAAAACCAATAAAATTTCTAAAAATCCGAAATTGTACTATAATTATTAATTTTTATAACGAAAATTTGATAGATCTTCTTGATCATTGCCACGAGACTACTTGCCAAGTTTCAGCTCGATTGAATCACGGGAAAAGGGTCAAAAATCGATCCAAAGTATTTTTGGATCGAATGGTAGCGTCTGCCTTTGATCGAAAAATCGATCAAAGGCAGACGCCACGAGTTAATATAAAGGGAGTAAAAATGGAATGAATAAATGAATTTGATTTAGATTTAGATTAAAATTACAATTTAGTTTGTAGTTACAAACAAGATATAATAATAATAAGGAGTCACGATATATTTTATACATTTTTAAAGAAAATAAATTGGCCTTAAGGGCAATCGATTGGCTAACTTAACCTTCAATTGAAGCCTTAAAAGAAAGTAAGTTTTAAGGAACTTGGTTCTTTCGCATGACACATAAATATTTTTATACAACTTGATTTTTTCAATGTTTTTTAAAAAATATATATTTATTATTATATGTACTTTATATAAAAATATAGAAAAAAATTAATTACAGTAATTTTTTGGAATAAAGAAAACGCTATTATAAATGTAAAAGCAAAGGCAGTAATATCCAAAAAAAAATCATACCATGTATAATTACTCATTTTTTAATGTACTGAATTAGAGATTCTATAGGAACATAGCTTATAAATTCATAGGAAACATGGTTTTGGAAGGGATAGATACATAAATTCTGGAATTCTTTTAATTTCTAATTTAAATTTTTTTTTGGATATTGCTGCTTTTGCTTTTGTACCCCACATATAATTTTTTTATTGAAATCAGGTTTTATTTGTAAAATTTCAACTATAACCAGAAACACCAGCCCTCTTTTCTCAGAATAGCAATAAAGCATAATTAATGATCGTGTGTTTACCACTAATATATAACCATACATACTTCGTCAATTTTGATGTTTAACATAGTACTAGAAACTTTACAAGTACTTCCCGCATATTTTGTGTATTACAATTACAACATCCTTGTTATCATGAGAAAAAGAAGGATAAAACCAAACTAAAAACAATGAAAACTCAATAAGATTGCTGTAGTTTAATTTCATTAGGTTTTATTATTATGTTTATTATTTATAGATTTTATTGCATTTTATTATTTATTTTACAATAAATAGAAAATTCTAGGTAAACTAACCGATTTAATATAAATAAAATAAATTTATTGTTTATTATTTTTACATCTTAAAAAGTAGACAAAATAATATCAAAACAAGTTATTCGAAAAAAGTAAAGAAAATATACAACTAATCATCATAACAACACGAGCATAAAAATATAGCATTTTATTCATATCATGAATAATATCGATTTTTTTTTTAAATAATGATTTTATTTCAGCAAAAATAGGCCGGGTGTTATATTGAATGTTTTGGCGTTGATCTATAAAGATACTAAAAACTAACCAAACAACATTTTTTTCGAATACAGTTTTTTGCGGATTCTTGTCGTCTGCACCCGCCACTAAAAATAATCGAAAAAAAATCATTGGGCAAATCACATGACCAGGCTTCAAAGATTCTTGTGCTTTATTCAGTATACAAGAAGAGAACGAAAATGAGATCAATGAAAAAGTAGAGAACCCAAGGGACTACAATATATAATGGTAATTCTTTCGATGACAAACCAAATGACGATTACCCGCTATGCAATTCTTTTGTTTCCAATAATTATTATTTATGCCGTATACTCAAATTATTAATGCTTTGAAAAATAAAAAGAATATTAGAAAATTACTAAAGATTGAAGAAAAAATGCATTATCAAAAATATAAGTTCTACTTGCAAGTATAAAAATAAATTCAATCCGCTTTTTATTTTGTGTATTTATTTTTTAATTTGTGAAACACCTGTAGCATAAACATTTACTTTACCAAACAGGTTGCAAATATAAAAGCCATGCAAAAGTTGTTTAAGCACTTAACTGGATATGAAATACAGTTTTATTCTTGTGTAAAAACTGTCACACCACCTATGGAAGTACATTAATAATTGTTAAGGAAAAAATAATATGATTGTTCTATATATTGGTAAAGATTAATAAATATTAGGTCCTTACATATGAAATTGGCGTTTTGCCGTACTGGCAAATTTGATCTCAAATATCTTCTCTTTGGTTAGTAATTCCAAATCCAAATTTATACAGCAATTTACTCATGTATTTGTGTTTTGAAAATTATAATTCATTTGTTTTTTCCTCAATTGTTTTTTTCTTTTCGTCACTCAGTTTACAAAATGAAAAACTTGAAATATCGCGTTATTTACGAGTACGAGTTCCACCGTGGCACCAGTGCTGCAGAAACGGCTCGAAGGATTAATTATATGTATGGCGACGGTGCCGCAAAAGAAAACACAGTGCGTTTTTGGTTCCAACGTTTTCGTTCTGGAAATTTCGACCTGCAGAACAAGCCCCGTGGACGGCCGGAGACCAAAGTTGATAATGAAGAATTGAAGGCTATTGTGGAAGCGGATCCATCGCAAACCACATCCGAGTTAGCTGCAGGCTGCGGTGTTAGTGATAAAACTGTTTTAATCCACTTGAAGCAAATTGGTAAGGTGAAAAGCTTGAAAGGTGGGTACCTCACGAATTGAGTGAAGCAAATCAACAAACGCGCGTTGACTGCTGCGTTGCATTACTCAACCGGCACAATAATGAAGGGATTTTAAATAGAATCATTACCTGTGATGAAAAGTGGATCCTGTACGATAATCGGAAGCGCTCATCGCAATGGCTGAACCCTGCCGAATCAGCCAAACCATGCCCCAAGCGAAAATTGACTCCAAAAAAGTTACTTGTGAGCGTTTGGTGGACTAGTGCTGGTGTCGTTCACTACAGCTTTCTTAAATCTGGCCAGAAGATTACGGCAGATGTCTATTGTCAGCAACTGCAAACCATGATGGAAAAGCTAGCTGATAAACAACCGAGGCTGGTTAATCGCTCTAGGCCACTGCTGCTTCATGATAACGCTAGACCACACACTGCACAACAGACGGCTACCAAATTAGAGGAGCTTCAATTGGAATGTCTAAGACATCCACCGTACTCTCCGGACCTTGCCCCAACAGATTACCATTTTTTTTGAAATTTGGATAACTTCTTGTAAAGGAAAAAATTCAACTCCGATGGGGCAGTCCAAACCCCCTTCAAAGATTTTATTGATTCCCGTCCGAATGGTTTTTTTAGTAAAGGGATCGATGAACTACCTATAGGATGGCAAAAGTGCATATATAGCAATGGTACATACTTTGATTAAATAAATATATTATAATAAAAAAAAATCGGCTTTATGTTCCTCCCATACTAAACGCCAATTTAATATGTAAGGACCTAATATTTAATAATTTCAGGTGAAATCGTAGATATAATATCAAAATGTCAAGAAGTTATATATGCAATCAATTATTTATTTGATTTTTCAAAGATTCTACGTGACTAACCTATTTTGATATGTTTCTTTGTTATGGTCTTGGCAAAATTTCCATCACTACATCTACAAAGATACTAAATCTATAGAATATACCTGTAATTAGCGGAACGTACCTCGATGTCATTGTTTTTGTTTTTCAATATTTTAAATCATGATTTAAATCATGATTTCAATCACGGTCTTTCTAATGTTCTATTCATTTACTTTTGAAATAAAAAGTTATTGGAATTATATAGGTTGTTATAACACTATTAAAAAAAGGATAAACGTAATTCAATATATCCGAATACTGATTTCGTTATTTGTTTATGCTACATGTTGATTCATATTTAATGATCCTGTGTGCTGATTGATATTTTTGTATTTTTTTATTTTGTTCATCAAATATTTCAAGGCCAATAAACTGACTGACACCAATTCGTATACAACAACGCTTAATTTCATGCAATAAAAATGTCTGCCAAGTTTGTCTCGCTAGATAATGTTTTGAAATGCATCATTGTTCATTAGTTTTTTTCCATCATTGAAGCTTCAATTTTACCATATTCATTGTAATAAAACCAGATACCCACTCAACTTAATTCCAATATAGTGAATGTATGAGCAATTTCAAATAAATCCCATGAAACAATGAACAGGTTAACCTACTCATAGGTAGATTCAAATTTAAATATTCAGACAAATAATAGATTTTTTAATACTGTTTTTATTTTGTTTATTTTTTTTTCAATGTGTTGAGCAACTCTATAGATTGGCATTTTAAAAAAAAAAATATGTATTTCTAATATTTATATTGTAGCAGTTATGCAGCGTATTTGGTTACATTTGACTTGTGCTGCACATCGCTTCTATACTTTCGAGAGCAGTCCCTTACATTATAAATTACATCTGATGCAGTGAGTAACTACTCCTCTCAGACTATAGTGATGACAAAATAACTGAACCCGTGTGTAGTACAAATTAACTGCCATATCAATTTATAAGATTTTATCTGTTTCAAGGGTGAAAAAATCCTTCTGATAAATTGGATCTCAAACATCTATTTATTATAACCTTAATTCAGTGAAACTGAATAGTATTATAGATACCTGGAGATACCTCTTTTATCCCAAATTTCTACAAATGCTCCTTGGTGTCAGTAATAAATTGAATTAGTTCAACCCTTACGGATTAATTTGGAATACCAAAGTAATACGTAAACCAAAGTAATTTGTTAATTGAAAATACAAACACGATATCTTCTAAGGTTTAAGTATCGTATCATATTATTCAGTTTCTCACTCCAGTTTTGTATGGTGTGAAGTTAAAGTCCAATTACTTAATTATGATATTTTATTTTCATTGTATAAAATTATGTAAAATATTACAAAAAAATATATATAAAATATACTCGTCGTATAAAATTGTACAGAGATAAACCAAACCACTTTTTGAGGCGAAGCAAAAGAATGTCCCCTTCACGTATATTTAAGACACATTTACATCGCAGTTAAAGAATTTGTTCTTGTACAATTAAATAAAACGATATAAAACCGAGCAAATAAAAAAAAATTATAAAAGATATAGTTTTTATCATTTTTACTCCCATTCTTTTACCACGTAGCGTCTGCTTGCTTGTCTGTCGAAAAAACTTTGGATCGATATTTAACCCTTTTCCCGTGATCCTATCGTGCCGAAACCTTGCAGGCAGAATCGTGGCGACGATAAAAAAGATCTGATCTAATTATTATTTTGTTAAACAAATTTTCGTTTAAAAAATATAAGAATTATAGTATAATTTTCGATTTTTTGAAATTTTTTATTACTCCCATTCGTAGCGTCGCTTGACTCGAGCCCAACGCGTGGGGTAAGCGCCAAACCTGCTTCAACTAGTAAATGAGAAAGGAAGTATATTAAAAACTTGGTTTTTATGTGCTAGTTTTTTTTAAATTTCGTTCCAAACCATGTCTCTTCTAGTATCTAGATAGACCTTTTAATAATTGTATCAAAATTTACGATCACGTGGTATTTTTTTAATTCAAACGAAGTGGAACCAGCTATTAGTTCAAGTCTATACATTTCAGTGGTCTGCGGTGGTCATGCCGGAGGTTTACTCGGCTGTTGCCCACATTGTATGAATACATTACGCGAAGGGAACAGCACGTGATTGTTATTTTTCAGAGGAGAACAAAAAAGAGATAGTTTAATGCGGGCGATACGAGCAATCCCGAGAGCGACCTGCGTGGCCCGAGGCGCATGCGCCCCAGCTGCCCCAGGTGGCGGAACACCTTTACCCGCCAGGTCCCCCGGCCCCGCGCCCCCCGCCGGCCGTAATTAGAGCTAAATCAGGATGCGAGAGACGCGAGGCGGACAGCGTGCCCCCAATAATCTGACCGGCAGGACACTGGTATTCTTGGTTAATATAAACATTCGAAAGCGTTGCATGATTGACCGCGGTCAATTCCGAGAGATTTGCTTTTTTATTTTTATTTTCCTCGATAACGAAAACGAGCCACTCATCTCACTAGGATGAACCTGTGCCGAGATGAGCGGCCATTATTTTATTTATTAGTTTGGATATATAACAGATACAAGTAAGTGATATA
The DNA here is from genome assembly GCA_016648135.1 of Agrypnia vestita. NCBI lineage: Eukaryota > Metazoa > Arthropoda > Insecta > Trichoptera > Phryganeidae > Agrypnia > Agrypnia vestita. Next base: position 664 of record JADDOH010020721.1, on the reverse strand, counting down.
TGTAAATCAATGGCGTGCATTGTGTATAAATTTTTTATGGTATATACGTTTTATGAAAAAAAAATTAACTGTATATAATGAACAATTTTGAGTAGCTTCAATCCACAAAAATAAATGCACTATAAAAGAAGTATTGTAAACAAGATTTTCTTAATAAATAAATATTTTATATATAGGTAATACGGCAAAATTTTTCAATATATTTCGAAGACGATTTATATATTATTAAATCGGGAATAATACTTATTTCAGATATACCTACGTTTCTTTTCACAAAAATAAATCAAACATTATATGATATCATCGATGGCAAAGTCGTCGTAAATAATCAATATGATTTGACAGATTGTATTTACATTCACCATATAAATGAGAAATAGAATTCATACAAAAAGTTTTGGGTGGAATTTGTAAAAAATATCATTTCTCACTATCAGCTCTCACTTGGCAAAGGACCTTTCGTAGAAACACGCTATTACATGAAAAATTTACTTGTCTTTTACAAAAAAATCGCAGACATAGAGCTAAGTAAAAATACACGGTTCGGGACGACCTATGAAACAAATTTGTCAAGAGATAATTTAAGAATTGACATGAAGTTAGGTACAGAAAAGTCGGAAATAAAACTTCTAGCCGTGGGACGAATTGCAGCTAGAATTTTAAA
>JADDOH010020720.1:0-13919 GCA_016648135.1 Agrypnia vestita | reverse complement strand
TGTCGTTGACCTTTTTTTTTTTTTTTAGCTAGCCAAATTTTTATTTGGGAAAAAAATACTTCACTTCATTTGAAAATTTACTTCACTATTACTTCATTTCATTACTTCACTTCATTATTATTACAATTACTTCATTTCATTACTTCACTTCATTAATACTACAATTACTTCATTTCATTACTTCACTTCATTAATACTACAATTACTTCATTTCATTACTTCACTTCATTAATACTACAATTACTTCATTACTTCACTTCATTTACTTCACTTCATTTCGTAGTACTACAATTGTAGTGTACACTTTGTAGTCTTCAAACTGGTGAACGTGTGTGTGTTGTAGTCTTCATTTTGAAATGAAGTTTTTCCCTTCGCTAGTATGCAAGCACGTAAATTATTTTGACTTATGTCATTATTCCCCTCGGCCGCAGAATTATGCATTTGAAATTTAGTCAGGTAGCGACAATTGTGCAGGTACTGCATTTGTATCATTAACCAGATCATAATTACACATTGTGTATGTCGTGATAATTACATTTCGCGCGCGTACCTTGTGTCATTAGGTAGAATTAATAGGTGGTGACAATATGTACTGAGAATGCATCTTTCAGTATCATGGCTGTGTCGATAGAAAACATCTTCTTCTTCTAATGCTTCTCCAGCTATCGGACGTTAGCTATCAGATTGATGGAATATAATTGAGTCTAGGCGAAGAAAATTGATTATACTATGATATTGTTACGTGGCGTGGCTCGCTCGAAAAATGAAATGGCACAACTCGTAAAATAAATCTTTTATTATCGCTTGTACATTATCTCTGACATTTTACAATCGCTCGCAACGCAATACTACTCTATTTTTTATTCAAACACAAAAGAACAGCTCTCTTTTGTTTTTCTACTCGGGTAAGAACCCTTCCATTTCTTCGCTATTTATTAATCATGTTAGTTCTTATTTCAACCACTGGGCATACCGGCCCGCCGTTCTGCGCATGTGACACTTTTCTATGGAACTGTCAAATGTCAACGAACAGCTCGTTACAATATTATTATTGATAACTTTTAAAAGCGCTGATAACTTAATAGATTAGGAGCCAGCGACCGCTGGACTTACGTTGAAGAAAAACGAAATATTTTCCGTAGATGTACACCACACACTCAGGGCCGTTCTATGAGTAATAGCTCCCTTATCGGCCCTACCCTTTCGCTACCCACATTCGAAATTTTTTAATGCTAAAGTGGCCGTACTCATCGCCCCGAGTAATATCGCTATCGTAACTACAAGTTACGACAGGGATATTATGACATTTTGGAGGATTTTGTCAGATAACGGTACAAAATACAGGTGTACAGAAAATGAGCAAGTTAAACGTAAAAAAATAAACCTGATTTTTTAATATGTTTAACGGGATAGTATTATACACTGATATTAATAATTGTCACATGCTTTTTGTGGATCATTTCTTCCGCCAGACGCTATGAAGCTCTATAAACAATCATGTTATAGTACACCTCTTTTCATTTAAGAAAGACAATCGAAATAGTGTGTGTAAGCCGTGCGTATGACGCAAATTGTTTCCTTGTGTTGGTGTTACGGATATAAATACCAACACAACGAAACAAAGTGCACCTCGTACGCACGTCTTTCACATACTAATTCGATTGTCTTTCTTTTGTGAAAAAGCTCTAACAAATCTAAATTTTATATATTATATTCGGACCCCTATTTAACAATATTACCTGATATTTTAACATTTTACTTTCACATTTTTTTGTACCTGTATTACCTGTTATCTGCCAAAAACCCCGGAACTCAAATGTCAGAATATCCTTACCTCCTTACCTACTACACATCTGCAGAAAATATTTCAGGTTTGATACTATAACGTATGTCGGTCGCTGGTTCTAAGTCTATAATGCATCCAACCGGTTGTAATACTGCGTTGGGGAAAGCAACGGAAAATTACCTCAGCAACTCTCTCCGGGAAAATTGAAATGATAATAGAACGACCCACAATGAAACAGATGTCAGAGATTTAGTTGAGTTAAGTCTCATGTAAAATAGTGATAATTTGTGGATATCGTGAATACATATATCAAATACATAAGCGCAACTGAGAGGAACTTAAATACTAGAAACATATAATAACTTCTCGGTATTCACAAACCATTTAGTTGACACCAAATATTATTCCGATAATCACAAATTAAAACCAAACCACTTGGATCCTCATAAATGATTGATAATGAACAATTAGCAAAACCAAATATCACATTTCACAACACCTGTCCGATCCTAGGCTTGTTCTTGTTAATGCTTTAGCCGAATAGGTTGACAAAATTTAGGTTAGTTTATAATTGTACCCGCTCCACTCGAAACTATATTAGTGACAAAGTAACTCGAGGTATAACATAATGTAATATAGTGTATACTAATATTGTGTACAGCTCTATTAATATTCTAAAGAAATTCAGGTTTCTTGTACGGTAACATGTACATTTATGTCTGACTTGCTTCACACGCGTTTTTTAGTCACTTTTAGTCATATTTTATCAATTTGTGTATTAACCTTAACACATAGATATATGTCGTTTACTTGGACTTTTTTTATAGAACTTTTTGAGTTCTAAAACTTCTCTATATAAAGTATTTAAATATCTCTTACCGTTAAGGCAGCGTTCGTAAAAAACGCATCGCTCGACTATTTTTTCGTCGACTTTAGTTGTGAAATAGGTCACCACGAAAAGCCCTTTTATTTTAACGGGATAATATATAATTTATGTCCACCCTGAAGGTTCATTCTAAATATTGGTGAAAGAATTTTTGAAATCGGTTGAGTAGTTTCGGAGATTACCTCCTACATCCAAACTTACAAACTTAACCTCATTATATATTAGTATAGATTAAGAAAGATTATAAATAGTAGTAAATAAACTTTAAAATAATTAAGAGCTCAATATTTCCTGAATGGTATTTTTATACGTTGTTCCTTGTTTTCAGAAATACGCAGTCCATTTTAGAAAATTGATTAAGATTTTATACTTCATTATAATATTACGTACTCGGTATGCAAATTTCAAACTCTGATTTCATTATACGTAATGAACTTATTTTACATATCAATATAAATTTTGAAAATTGAACCTTCGAGTCCCTGCAAGACGAAATCGCTCTCAAATTGGTAACATACACTTAAACACGAATCTTCCATTCAATCCGCAAGAGTATTGCAAAGAGATGAACAAAGATATCAAACCGCTTCATTGTTTTGTTGAACATCTTAATACTGAATTATTATACAGAAATATATGTATGAATTTCGAGAAATATTCGATCTTCGCAGTATACAAAACGGACGATAATCAATTTTCTTTATAAGTTAACCTTTAAATACTGAAGTCGCAGACTTTTAAGATATTTTTAAATCACAAAAATTTAAGACATTTTAGAATAAATTAAAAACTATGTATTAAACCACTTTATCGCTGTATATTTGTCAACTAGTTTCGGTTGGACTCAACCTTCTTCAGGACAAAAATATTATAGACAGTCTATATAATAATTGTCCTGAAGAAGGTTGAGTCCAACCGAAACTAGTTGACAAATATATAGCGATAAAGTGGTTTAAAACATAGTATTTAATTTATTCTTAAATGTCTTATAATGTCAAGCCACAAAGTGTTTTCTTGCTTTTAAAAATCACAAAAATTTAGTTGAAGATAGATTTTTTAAAAATTATATATACTTCTTTAAGTGTACTCCAGATGAAATTTTCGTCATGTAACAAAATGTGCGCGCGTCTTGAAACGGAATTTTTCACACCATGAAATTACGACTAACTAAACAAAAGCTGAGAAAGCAGTTTTCCAAGTGACGTAAATCCAATTGCAATTCTTATAAACTATGACATCAAGTTGTTGTAGACAGTGTTATGAAAATTGCATGTAAATTTTTTATTGTAAGCCTATTTAAAAAGCAAATAAACTATGGTTTCCCCCTTCATAGGAGACAGTAAAGCGGTTTTGTGTGGACGCCTCCTAGCTACGCTTGCACTATACAGTTTAAGTTGCGTGGGAAGGATGACCATTTTAGCACAAAAAATGCCGAAGTGGGCGGCGAATGTGTAGGGCCGATAAGAGAGCTATTGATCATAAACGACGCTGGGTATGTGATCGGTCTCACTTCAATGCTCTGGTGACGTATTTTCTCTTTTTTAAATTTTTTTCTATGGATTTTCATTATTATTGTGGGAAGTGGTTTTTGCGGACTCCTTTCCGCGTCACACCAGTTCATTTGCTTCATCTGCGGTGTAGCGAGGAAACCGTCTTAGCATTAAAAAATGACAATCTGGATGGCGAAAGAGTAGGGTCGAAATGAGTGCTTTAGAACGGCCCGGGTTCTGCGGCGGATACCCTTTCACTGCCCTGGTGGGTGTTTGGTTTACTTCCTATTTGCTAATGTATTTTCCTCTGGATAAAGAGTGGGTTTAGACTTTTTGGTTCTCTCCTAATATGTCCGAGACACTCCTGATTTCTTATCTTGATAGTTTATAATTAATTAAAATATTAATATAATAATTTAAATAAGACCTGACCAACTCTCTTAATTTCGAATATACATCCGTCCATGCGTCCGTCCATATGGAATTACAACAACAAAACTGATGATCAGCAACGAACATTCACCAAAACTGTCATCATTAAAGAATTGCTGATGTAAATATACTGTAGGTTTTAAGTCGATGAACTTTGTTTGTAAATTAACCCGAAAATAGATTTGGGTTTAAGCGAATAAAATCAATTGAAAAAAAAACATGTTTTTCTAGTCATGAATTTTCAGCTTCAAAATCCCGCAATTAATATTTCCCTTGATTTTTCACGTGTTTTATATATGAAAACATAAAATTATTTTATATAAAAAGTCAAATATTGAGTACCCATGCTTTCAAGGGTAAGACTTGAAAGTAAATCCATCAATTAAAAACGTACTTTGCGTCGCAAAATCTTCACTTTATTTATTTCGAATGTGATGATTTTTCAATGGCGTGCCCGAAAAATCCCCCGCAGGAACCTCCCCTTCCAGAAGGGTTACTTACATTCTGAAATAACTTTGTTATAAATGTAACGAAATCAAGGGCGAAATAACGAACCGTTACACCGCTATGGGGTGGGATTTCTGCCAGAGGTGAATCTGGCAAACCTCAAAGATTATTTAAAATATACTGTATTTCTGTTGCAATACTTTTATGGCAAGATTTAAAATGTTTTTATGAAGTTGTATTTTTTAGGCGCAGTTGAGGTGAAATTTTAGATATTTAATAGAAAGTACTGGCGGAATCTTCCCGGTGGTTTTTAATCTTGGTATCTGCAAGGCTTGATATATGTCGTAACGTTGTGTAAAGTGATCACTCAAGCCAGCCAAATGATAGATCGTAAAGCCTCAGATACACATGCTTATTTAGTGGCACGTGAGCATGCGCAGTATCGACCTTCTCTAGGCCTTGCTTATTAGTGGCATGTGTGTACGCACATTGCTAGTAACGAGCATGCCACTAGCCATACAACCGCCGGTTGATTTATGGGCATGCCACTACGTGGCATGTGTATCTGTACCTTAAGTCTTATTGTAATGATCCGTCTTTCTGTTAAGGAAGTTCTGTATGAAAGTCCTTATGCTTCTGAGTTTTTATTTTCTCGTAACAAATTATATAATACAATCGCGACAGTAATTTAGCTGTTTAAAAGCAGTTCTAAAAGTACGTACTCTTTTGTTGGTTACTTTCTAAGTGGTCTCTTTTTAAACCCATTCGCTCTCTTTATCTTTCGTCCCTCTCATTCGCTCCGACAGACGTTCATCTAAATACATTACACTAGTATTTTTTTTTATTTTTCTCTCCTAATTATATGAATCATCGTCTCTCACACACACGAAGCTATTTGTATGGAAAAGTAGGTCTATAAGATATCTTGTTTGGTGTACTTATTTATTATTATAATCTCCACATGAAACTTCATAAACAAAATTTCGTAATGAATGCAATTAATATAAATTATAGAAGTCTCACAGAGACGAAGCTATTTATGTAAGAAACGTGTATGGAAGCCTTATTTATACGATATCCCAGGAAATGATATTTCTTTATTTAAAAATATAGAGGTATCATAGTCCATTCAAATAAACGAAAGATTATTAGATTTAGAACATATATAAAACTTTCGACGTTTCATTGTTAGCCAGTTCATATAGGTTGTAAGCCCCGGGTTATCGTATAAAAAAGACGCACATACACATTTAATTAATCTAAATTAATAAATCATCCCTATGGGGACAAAATCCAGTAACCATGTTCTCAGAACACACCTACAAGTAAAAATATTGTTAATCTCTGCAATGTTAACCAAAAATCCATCGATAACGTTCTCGATTGTTTTTCGAATGGTGGTGAGGCAGGGTAGCCCTAAGGGCGCAGTTAGACCCCTAATTTCAGCCTGCGCACATCTTCTCCGCCTGCCTTGTCTACTTCCGAATCGGCCTCCGGCCAAACAAGCGTGTTCCAGGGAATGTTCAGTTGTTTGAGGAGTTCCTCTGCCGATCGGCGTCTTAATAATTCACCAACATGGCAGAGGATTTGGTTGCACGCTAAGCCTCTGGAGCAACATTGTTCGCGAATAACTTCTCCATGTTGGAACAACTCTGAATCTGTGTATTTAACCTTTGCCATACCCGAAGCACCCATGATTATAACTCTTGGTACCGAAAGGAATTTTAGTTTTTACAGCCCTTAACTAAAGAATCATTAACTATCTTACCGTCACGCCATTTCACCTCAGGGGTAGGCAGAGAGAATGGGACGCAACACTCTTCTCTCCTGACACACAACTCTCGCATCATCAGAGAGGGCAAAGCCCTCTCTCCGTAAGTTTTACCAGTATAAAAATTATTGCAGCCACTACAAAACAATTTATTTTATCGTATCTGGGTGACGTCTGTCTGATGAATGAGAGTGATAGACGGCATGGAAGAAAGAGAGAGAGAATGCCATTTTGCGGGCTCTCTCACCGCATAGCCACCGCGACATGAACATTACTCCTATCGTACTATAAGCGAAATATTGTTACTTGTAAACCAATAAAATAACTTGAAGTCGACAATAAATTTCATTGGGATTCCAAGCATCAAGGTTCTTCTGTACATCACGAGAAAGAATATTACATTTACAAAACAACTTTTTTTTAAAAATATCATCCTAAATGTCTATACCACTTTTTTTAATTCTCCATGTAAGTTTCTGCTGATGTATTTAAAGCTCGAAAAATATACACAGAATACAACAGAAAACTCTACTTAGCTTCTCTTTTATAGTTTGCCTGCATACTTAATCTCTTATTTTTTATATACATTTTGCTAATATTCTTTAATTTATTTTGTACTATTACTTATTGCAATTATGTTGATACTAGCTGTAACCCGTCAAAAAGACCGTTCTTTTATATGTCGGTTACTAAAGAATAAGTATTTATTTTAATAAAAAAAAAGTTTTTATAAAAGAAGTTACGGGGACAGATAGACAGACGGACAGATGGACATATAACGTAATTATTATAAATGAGATTCGTATATTTTTTATGAATTCCTGCTTATGTATTTAAATAGCAATGCTATTTGAAAACTTTTCGCATTATTGAAAAGCCCAATTCAGAGAGTGTATCGTTACTAAATAAATAGATATTCACGTCAAAAAATTACGCATACTTTTATCATTTTAAGGGTATTTAAAAAAATATGAATTCATCCCTTTCGTCCGTTTTTTCTGTCCGATACTGATCCAACAACCCCGGCTACATACTGTTAGCCAACACAGTCCAAACCTCCTAATGAATTTGTCCAATGGGGTAACTTTGGGAGTTATTTTACCCATTAACTTTGCACGGGATCAATGCTGTATTATTTTATACCTCGGAAATACCATTTAGTGGGCGGCCCGGGGTAGGGTGGGTTTAATTATTATTTTTTGTTTAGGGGAGGTACCTACGCAATTTCTGCGAGCAAGTTATCGAATCGTTCGATCGCGAATATTAAAAATACATTAGGAGTTTTGAATTTGAAACAAAAGTTTGTTTGGAGATGTTTTCGAGTAGTTTTATTGTGTCAGGTGATTTATTGGAGAATAAGATTGATGTTAGAGAAATTGTCAGTGTAGTCGTTAAGTATTAAGTATTTATTTATTTTTTGAAATACTCGTACTAAAAAAAATAAAAAAGCAATAAATAGTTCAAGCGCGTTAGGAGTTATACTTCTTTGGCATCCATAAAAATTCGTGTGATGTGTTGAATACTTTGCGTTGGAACACAGATGGTTCGGAAGCACATGCGCATACAAAACAAGGTATATAAAATGTTTAATTATTAGTCTGTTTATTATTCTCAATATATTTGATCATTTATTATTTTTCATTATTAATTATTAATTAACCTAAATAGTGTATTATATTATATCATATTAAAATGTTCACAAAATATTCATACTAGTACTTTAATGTCACTCTAGGGCCATCTATTAGGGTCATTAATGACCTCTTAACTGTCTGTTTGTTAAAAAAATAAATATTAAAATAAACTAGAATTTTCAACGGATAAAAAATTACATTACAAACAGTAGGTTCCCACATACCTTTTTGAATTTTTGATGCTTAAAGAGAAACTATGTAAATTTGGTCACAATTATAGAAAATACAAATAAAAAAAACAGCGCCCGGAGCATAAGCAATTTTCATAACAGCATTTTGTTAATAACAAGTATTCGAGAAGGAGGAAAGAAAGACAACGTGTGAAATACTAGTAGGCAATGTATCTACGGAACAATTATGCTGATGAGTTGGTGTATATTTCTCAATCTTGTATGTTCGACAGAACAGGCAAGATTGAGAAAGATATCGAGAGAAAAGTGACTGCAAGGATCAGCTGAACGGTGCTTTGAATGCAATAATTTCTAATAGAAATATGTCTACCGAGGCAAGGCTAGCCGTGCACAATGGAATTCTGGTACCAGCACTGATGTACGGAAGTGAATCCTGAAACTGGTAAAATCAAATTAAGATGAGATCACCTAGCGTGTGTGCGGCAAATTCATTTATGATGTAAAAAATTAAGATTTTAGGATGAATGTAAAGCTGTTCTTTCAATTGTTGATATAATCAAAAATGATGATTTGGGCTTGTTGAACAAATGAAAGAGGAAAGAATGATTAGAAATATATAAGAATAAAGTGTTGACGGTACCAGAAATAGAGAACGACCGCGGAAGGCGTGGCATGATCAGATCAACCAAATAATGTAGGATGGTCCTGTTAGTAGCCTCAACAATTGTCGAGCTTGTATGCGAAGATTTATAAATGTGGATGAAGCGAGAGTTGTGTGTCAGGACAGAAGAGTGTGGCAGTGGTCCTGCTCAATCGCCACTAGGTTGGTATTTTTTAATCCTAAAATTTTTCCCGTTGGAGGGCAGTCCATTACTTTATTTCTTCAAGGACATAAACCAAACACACATTTAAATAAAGAAGGCATAAAACGATGTATAAACACAAAATATATAATTACAAAAAAAAATTGGATACAAAGGATGCACAGGATTGTAAGGGGAGGAAACAAATAGACTTGGACATTTGAGGGGATAAGAAAGTTTGCCCTGATTGTATGCTAATATTATTATATACCTATACACTGATCTTTAGAAGGAATTAAATTGAAATAGTAATTTTCAGGCATATTCAATGTTACGAAATTCGGAAGAATATCAATTACACATTAAAAAGAATATTGCTTAATACTCTACTTCAGTGTTGAATTCACTTCAGGAATTGCAGTGTGTAAAGTGATCACTTAAGTCAGCTCATACAGGTCGAAAGCCCTGGAAATGTCTATAAATGCGCTTCCATACACGTTTCTCATATGAATAGCTTCGTTTCTGTGAGATTTATATAATTCATCTAAATTAAATAATAATCCCACATTGGATAAATCCGGTAATTGTGTTCTCAGAACATATACGTATAGTAATATTTATAATACTTAGGTTCTTAATAATGGTGCAATACGGAGCGAAAACGTTATAATTAAAAATATTAAAAGTCTGGCAGTGCAAAGGAAATAACGTTGTGTATTATTTATTTTTTCTAAAAAGTCAATTACAATGTACCTCCACAATTATAAAATAAAACTACTTAGTAAGATGAGTATTTTTTAAAAATAATTCTAGGATTTATATTTTATTTTGATAACTACTGTTAAAGATTAATTAATGCTCAATTTTGCATATATTTTGTGAACACATGTGCTTAAGTTTAAGCTTAAATATCAACTCTTTGCAATGTATTCATTTAACATAATGTATTTATTTAATTTAACTTTTTATTGCATTAATTTAATATAACTTTTTGTTTTATATGACTAAAAATAAATTTTCATATGGTATAACTCTAATTAATTTTTTTATAATGTATTAATTAATTAGTAATGAGTACCCGTAATTAAATTTTGTATTGTAAAATGAAATACGTAACGTGAGGCCTGCCTAGTTGGGCAGCTATATAATTTATAATTGTATAATTGTAATTATAATTGTAATATGATGAATAAATCAAATCAAATCAAATCAAAGTTAATCACAACAAATTTTAAACATGAATGATTGTTGTTAAGAGTTATTTTAAGTTATCAAATAATGCCAATTCTGGAGATTGATATCCTATGATTCTCTCTTAAATAACTCGTTTACTTAAAGAACCAATCCAAAATTATAGGATGAACATCGACTAGAACATAACAGTTTTGCGATATTTTTGCTGACTATCCTATTGTATATTAGCGTAAGAATGTTTGCGTCATATTGTTCACGGTTGACAAACTAATTGTAGCAAGTTGAAGTCCCGTTAAAACACTCAGCCCGTCTGGCCGAGTTAGCGCGCGTCACGGGCCCGGGCGGGCGCGCCCCTGCCAGATTAAAATTGAACAAATCTCCCCCGGGACGCCACTGCAGAGTGCCAACTTGTAAAACTATTTAACATCTCAAGCGGATTGGATTAAACTATATAAGAGCACTTTCGCAATTAGTTTGTTACATATAATTTGTGACGTGTCAAGGGCCGGTTCTTTGATCGGCGGCAATAGTAAAAGGGTAGATATTTGCGTTTTTCGACAGTCAAACAACGCGTTTTCATCAACGATCCCAACGATCCTTTGAGATCCCAAACACTATTCCACACAAAGGTCTACAACACCAACATAGGTTATTTCTCTCCTCTACCTAGAATGCTGAACCAGTACAACGAGGTCACGTCATGTAACCCCAACATCGACATATTTCACATGACACAACCTCAGTTTAAGAGAGAAATTATATCGCTCCTGACCGAAAATAGTTTGAGCGTGCAAGACGGATTCTTCGGAAACCAAAAAATTTTATAGCCACAAAGCGTGGGTACACATTTTCTGACTTAGTTGACCTGGGAGCCTACATGCCTATTATGTCGTGCGGAGAATGTGAACTTCGTTCATCTTGTAATCACTTATTGTTGTATACCTATATTGTATAATGTATTAATGTTTTATTTTAATGTATTATCGTAAATTGTAACTGTACTTTACCTTGTCCTAAATGACTATCCATTAGGGTCATTCTGATCTGTCGATAGTCTTTAAATTAAAAAATAAAAAATTAAATCTATTCTTTTTGTAAACTTTTCCTATCACTGCTTTACCGTAGAGGAAAGTAATCAAATGTGGAATAGTATCCCTAATATGGAATACCGCCATTTCTTGTAAACGAACACTCTTAGCCGCCTAGAGCAGTGATCTGTGAGAAAAGAGATTAAATGCTTCACGTGCGGGCTCTCAGAGTTCGACACCTGGATTTGTGATTTTTGCAAGTAGTATAAATTCCTTATTTGTCCAAAGTAACTATAGTATCTTATATAAATTAAAATTTACTGTTCATAATTTTTTAAGAATTCCATATTTGGGTACTTATTCTATAATTAGATACTTTTATGTTGATTACGTTTTTGAGAAAATTTTATACTTACTTTAAGTTAATATTTGTAACACAAGACTATTATTAAAGAGTTAAGGTTGTTATTACGGTCGTTAGACATATTTAACTGTAACTGGTTGCGGATATTTTATACGAACCGTATCTTACTCTGAGAAACGATTCTCGACGTTTCTCGGAAAAACATACGGTTCGTATAAAATATACGCAACCAGTTACAGTTAAAACAAGATTATTATTAAGTTAAGCGCAAAAAGATAACTGATTGTAATTACGAATAAAAGTTTTTAATTTATAATATCTTTTTTATGCCACAAAAAAAGTGTTCCATATTTGGTAACATTCCTCTACTTATTTGTGTTGCAGATTAATACTGGCACTCACTGCAGATAAGTGGAGGGAGATCGGAGCGATGGAATAGGTTTCTTTAAATAAAACATTCGTTTTGTGCATTAGGCATTAACTATGTAATATTTTGTTTGAATAATTTATTTGAAAAACATTTTATAAATTCTTTATATATATTAATTTGCTACCAAACCGCCATTTACATGCGTTGTTTAAACTTAAACAGTTTTTTGTATTAAAAAGTTTAAGCTCAAAGCGTTGTTTGAATTTTAAGAATTGTTTAAACAAAGTTTGTAAATAAAAAGAATTAAAATAGGAAACAAATGAACATAGAATAAACTCATCAAACAAAATGTATAGAAATTGTTACATAGTTAAGGTCCCAGAAATAAAAAAATAAGACATTACCATTAATTATTTAAATCTTATATGTTTTTGTTAATTTCTAAACTAATGAAGGAAGCATAAGACCCGAAAAAAGTTAATAATTAAATAATTAGTGGTTTTATACAAATTGTTTTCTTTTAATTAATAAAAATTATTTATATATAAATAGATTACTTGTCTAAGACCACTAATGAGTTTAAGACTACACGACTAGTTTCGACAACTACCGATGTTGTCATCAACGGGTGATGATATAAACTGAAGCATAAGAGTAAAATTAATTATCTAAGGTACTGATAGTGGTGGGTGGATATTTGGGGGGAGGGAGTTAGCTGGGGGTGGGGTTTGAGTTAACGGGAATAAAGTAAGTAGCGGTGAAGAATTTTGAAATATTATGTTATTGATTAGAGTTTTATTAGAATTAAATTTTTTTTGTATTTCTAAATTTTCGAGATTGTTCATTATTTGGCCTTTATATTTAACAGGGGGTAATAGTTTAAGTGTATGGAAATGGAAAGAATGATTGGTGTTAATAATGTGGTTAGAAAATTCTGAAAAATAATTACTAACAAGACCGCCACGGTGTTCTTTTAATTTAATTTTAAGATTTCTCACGGTTTCTTCAAGTTTGTGTTTACTGGGGTATTATGCCGTGTTGTTACGACCTTTTGGGCCGACGTCTCGGATCCCATTGCAGGGTCCATCATCAGGGCTGATTTGTTGTCTTGAATGTTGGTGTTGTGGTTAAGTATCGGCTTGCAATACCGTGCCGAAGTCATGATGTGTTGTATTGTGTTGTATGTGTGATTCATCTGTTGTCTGATCACTATCTCTGTGGAGTCTGCGACGAGAATGACTTTGAAGCGCCGGATACCAAGATGTTTTTAATTTGAGACCATCATCTCTATTAATGTTTAACGGATGCTTGTAGATTTCTAGTGCTTCCTTGATAAGACGCGAATGGTGACTCTTAGGCTTTCCAAGGATTTTCGGTTCGAATGCAAAATGATGGCCGGTATCCAGAAAATGCTCAGCCAGTGCTGATTTTTCTGGATGACCGAGTTTGCATGCCCGTTTGTGCTCGTTGACCCTTTTGGAAATGGTACGCGCCGTTTGCCCCACGTATACTTTATCGCAGTC